>OY740771.1:105793729-105815841 GCA_963513935.1 Aphrophora alni | reverse complement strand
TTGTATATATTATTTAAATTGACAGTTAAACGTATGCAAGTATAAATTTGGGAAAATATGCATTTTAGTTAGAAAACTATTATTAATCGTTTTTTTTTTAAGTACTTGAAAGACTGAAGTTGCTTAATTAAAGTCAAACAATTGTTTTCTCACAAATTTCGTCGGATATTTCCATTTTTCTTGATAGGTTTATTTGATACGATTTATGCTTCAATTCATCAAAAATAATAAAATTGTTTTCTATGTATTACTTAGATTGGGATGAAACGGCACAATATTATATGTTGTGAACATATATCTAAATGAACATGAAACACAGAATGCACATTTCTACAGTATGTTATAAAAACTCGCCGTTTAAAGTAGACTCTAATAAATAACTTATATTCCTCTAATAATATCTGTAATAAAAGTATTTCTACACAAATAAGTACACGTAACTTACAGAGGTCACAGAATTACCGGTGTGAGTATAATATGTATTCATTGGTATAACTAATGAATCTCGACAAAAAAAAATAGTATGTAAAAAGCACTATCTAATAATTGTGTAAAGGACATATATTTTTTTCTTGTCACATAAAGACAAATGACCTCTTGATCATCATCGCCTTGTAAAAAAAGGAAGAGAAGAACGTAAAATAATGACTCCTAGTCCGAAAATAGTCTAATAATATCTGGTTAGGAAGAGAACAATACTTGGTTAAGAAAGACCTGACAGGGAAAAATCTATGTCAAATTTATGAATAATCAACCAGTTGGGAAAGTCCATTATGATTTTCGATGAACTAAATTAAAATTTGAATATAAAAAGTGTATCTACTTCAGTCAATAAGTTTTTTTTTAATCTCCAGCAGGAGTGATGCCGATGTCACGCACTACACTTTTTAAAGATGTTACACAAGATTGATTAGACTTAATCTAACACTACCCCAAAAAATGTGTAAATCTAGCTAGAGTCCTTCACACCCGTAATCACTATAGTGTGTCCTGAGGGTTGTACAGAATATACAGTTTCAAGTTCGACCCCATTCCCAATTTTTGTTTCTAAAATCAGTCAAAAGTTATTGATGATTGTAAGATAAAGAGAATTTATTTTAATTTAGTGAGTCGGCAGATATTTTATTCAAATTAATAAATGTTCCTATAAGAAATAGGTTGATATAAAATTATTGTAATTAATTTCGATTAGTGTCGTAACAATAATTGTTATGTTACGAATGTCTAAATAGTTTATATTCTTCACATTACCAAAGTGAGAAATTAAAAAATAAATAATTTAAACAACTAATTTTAAATTAAAAACCGTTAATATGAACGTAGGAATCATGACTGTCCTAATATTGATTTTAGTTCGATATTACTGTATCCCGTGGTATAATAATCCAATTACATGAAGTATACTGTGTACGAGTGTAATTAGTTTAATCAAGAGAAGAGTAATATGTGTCATTTGAGAATGGTTTAATGATAATGGTGATATAGAAGTCAGATATGTAACAAACGTTTAATAAGTACAATTCTATTGTATAAAAGGCAAAGGAGTTTATTTAATATTTTACTTCAATTTAATTAACTAATGACAAAATAACTCTTGTGGTAACTAACTATATGTCTCAATAGTGATTTTGGCTTTAATAATTAAATATGAGAGACTCAGTCTTCTTTAAGTATAATACCCAAAAAATATGTAAATATAATTTTTATACGACTAACATATATTGTAATTATAATAAGCATAAAAAATTTTATTTTGTATAAGAATATGTTTGTTGTATTTATTTTTCCAATTTGTAGGTGATAATGTTGTTATTATTAGCGTAAGTAAACAATTGTAATTTTAAATAGTTAATTTAGGTTGTAGCATAAATTACTTAAACAAACAGGAGAGAATATTTTTAAACTGTGTTTTTTATCGTCGTTGTTTCCTCCTTCCTATTAATTTTCAATTCTCTCCTTTCAATTGTCTCTTTGGGTAGTTTTTGAGTCGTCACATAATTTTATACAGGTACAATTGTAACCAGTAAGCCTGTGTTGTGATATCCTATATTATTATACTAATCATCCTCAGGTTAAGTCATTTCCTACTTCACCAGATTAATATACCCACTTTTGTATTATATTATAAGGTAATATAAATGCATATTTTCAAAATAATATTAATAAATAAACATTCAGTAAAAATAGAAAAATATATGAAACTGTAAAGATTATAATATAATGTACATTGTTAAATTTGCAAGTATATATATATATATATATATATATATATATATATATATATATATATATATAGTCTATATATATATATATATATTGATTTTTAAGTGAACCATTTGAAATTATCAAAAATCTTACGATAAGAAATCAAAACATTGACCTGATAAGCATACTGTAAATTTAAAACAAATACCACAAAATATGACCTATAAAGCCATAGATTAAAAAACCCACAACTTTGACACAAAAAGATTTTATTAATTCTTGCTCATGTTATCATATTCTTTTTTCACCCATAACTCACTTTTTTAATAGTTTTTAAATGTCTAAAGTCTGACAGTGACAGTTCACTCTAGTGTCTTGTTAAAGTGCAGAGGATGAACATTGTGGGAGACTTTAATTATTAGAAGTTCTCTAATACAAGTACTTAGGAGATAGTAGTATCTATACTATGTAAAATGCACTCATAAAATATGTATGCAAACATATAAAATCCTAAAAATATAAATATGTACATAAATATCTGTCGTTGTAGGTGTATATGTATTTACATGAGTATTTCATGTGAGTGTTTCTTGTGTATTTCTTGTGTGTATTTTGTTCATGTCTGTTCAAGACTCAATTTCCAGATTTTTATAAATTCCATATTATGTAATAGTGAATTGGTACGAACTGTGGTGTGATGCAGTCGATTAACTCATTAATTTTCTTTGATTTTAGCTCAATTTAGCCTACGGATTAGGATAATTACAATAAAATATATTTTTTCAGTAGCTTAATTCTATGCTTATTTTTTTTTTATTAAAAGATGTTATTCACATGTTATTCTAAATACCGGTTTCGGGTATTGTCCATCATCAGTTATATCTAATTAAAAAGACAGAATACAATATAATTTTAAAAAACAATACTGATCAATAAGTATTTCACTATTCACAAGTAAATACAGTATGATAATTACAGGTTGTTATTAATTTAATTATATATATTTGTATTTTTATATTACATTAAACTCAATTTGTTGTTAACTTTTTATGTTTTTGTTATATTATATACAATTTGTGTACTTTAATTTATTTTTTTACCTTGGAATATTATTTTGTTAATTATGTTTAATTTGTTGTTGGAATAACAATGAACATTGTCCATTTATTATTATTAGGATGACATAGTTACTTTTTTTTAAATATTTGTGTTCCTTGCTCTTAGTTGCTGAAGTCAAATGAAGGATATATGAATTTTTTTTCTAAACAGTACATTAATGTGTTTCTCAATTTCAAAGCACCTTTATAAGCTCGGACATAATATTCAGACTAGACGAGATAGAATCTGTGTAATATTGCACTCAATTAATTTTGCTTTTGTGGACTTTCAACAAACAAGCCTCGTGTAATAGGTTTTCAGTATTAGCAGTCAGTCCCTCTCCCATTTGCCCTATAATAACCAGTATATGTTTCCCTTTTCATCGTTATTAAATCAAAGTTTAAGCCTTCCAACTTTCATGCATCTATGAACTATAGAGAAAGACTTATTTATATTGATCAACAAAGTGATACACTGGTTTCTCCAGATTTATCCTTCATTAGTTTGCATGGTTATAGAGCTCTGTGTGTCAGACATTACACTCTTTGAACCCTTCCTGTTTCTTCCACTGTGTCAGAATATATAAAATTATTTATGGGGTTTAAGGCGTGATTATATACCTTTTAAACCTTACACATTTCCACAGACGTAAATTATAGATGTGGATGTAATTTTTTAAGAACGACTTAGAGATGTTTGCGAATATATCTATTTGGTGGTCCAGATTTGAAAATAAATAATTCTTTTTAGTACCGCACAAATCCTTCTGTCTGTGTACTTAGCTCCAAACTAACCGAAAGACTAATTAACCAACTAACCATATAAGTTACTAACCGAAAGACCGATTAGTAAGCAACTAATATGTCTTACGTATCGTTAATAAATATACAGGGTGGCTGAAAAGAAACCTGCACCCCCTCAACGTTTTTGTTATTTGAGATATTTGAAAGTGGTTTGCGCTTTTCTATTTTGGAGGTAAGGGACACTTTTCATGACAAAATAATTTTCAAATTTAGGTCCCGGGGCCCAAACGGGGAGGGGTAACCCTGCAAAATATTCCAAATAACCGGGAATAAATATTATCCAAATAAATATTCCCAGGGCCACCCTGTATATCATGATATCTGTAGACTTTAAATTTGTATTTTATAACTCAAAATTAAAAATACCAACATAAATAAACAAATTTTAATTCTCAAAATATTACATTTGACAATAAACTTTGCTTCATTTTACCCATAACGACACGAGCTAAGACTTTTGATTGGCGTCATTCAAAAAAAATACCTAATTAAAATTTGATGAAAATTGACCTGACATCTCTTGTCTCCAATTTTTTGCAGAAAAAATACAAATTTTGTTATTACTTTCTTTTCTGTTTAACGAAAAATATATTTTCTAATGGAATGGTTTATATGTAGCGAGAAAATAATGCAATGATCTACTGTACAGTTTATTTTTACAATTATTACAAATTTGTTTTTATTAACTTCAAGGGGGAATTATATATTTAAATTGTACTATATGAATATTTACAACAAACAAATTATAAGTGACTGTTAACCATATTGTACCAAAATAATAAATCTTATAAATGTTGTATGTTAGTTCAATTGATAGTCCTTTAGTTTTACTATCTTTTTTAAATTCCATTTATAACAATATTAAGCAGTGTAGTTTTGAATTTACTAATACATAAATAATCACTATATAATATTATAAGCAGTACTTTTACTTTTTAAGGTAGTTTTGTGTTAATTTTGTTCCTTATTAACATGATTTATGCTTATAACATTTGGGGATTTGATTCTGTACTTTAAACAGGGCAATTTTCAAATGAAGTTGAAAATTAGTCCTATTACTGTCACTTTAACTTTAAGATATTCATAAAATATACTCTTTTCTTATAAGGAATCAGTAATTTGTGTAATGTTTTCTTTTTAAGTTTTCTAGGATTTCATTATCTAAATCCTCATTGTTGTCATTTTGAAATTTATAAGTAGATAATTGTGTAAGTTCGCCATATTTGGTTATGTTGATCTAATATGATTATGTGACTTTTGATTAGACCTGAGTGATTTGTTTTTATACAAATCCTTAGCGGAAAAGTTATATCTATGATGGAATGTAGCTGAATATATTTTAGCTCCTTAATGTCACAACAAAATATTCTATTTGATCCCTTTACGCATTGTACATCAATTAATAAAAGAACCACACCTCGTTCTATGAGAAATAAAGCTCAAAAGTAGTTTTGCTTTCTCATTCAGTTTATAAATAACTTATTTTGTGAGAATAATAATATAATTTTATTAGAGGATGACCATTCGAACAAAACTATAATTATTAAAAATAAAACCATATTTGTTTTTAGTTTTAAAGTATTAAATTCATACTTTAACTGGATGACACTTACTTCAATCTACAAATGAAATAAAATGTAATTGTTCACTATAAACTTAATTTTTGAAACAAACAACCTTATAATTACTCAATGATGATCTTCAGTTGTTGCATGTACACTAACTAACTACCAAACCAATCTGGTTGTATAACAAACACATATACTAAACAATCGTTTAAGCTCATTGCGTAGAAAATAATAATTCAAAATGTAAGACCTACTACGATTTTAAAATTATTTAGCAATGGGGTAGTTGTCAAAATTTAATTTAAATGAATTCTAAGGAATTACTGCAAAACCCCTTGCGGATATTAAAGGATAATGGACTTGGGGAAGGAGTGTAACGTCATCAAGTTTTAATTTAAATTTGTGATTAATATCTTGGAATCATTAAACTCCATTGTATCCACTTTACAGAGATTCCTCTTTGTTGTGACGCTATTTAATTATTGTTTTCTGTTTACATTCTGTTGCTGATTTTAATTTGAATTGCATGGTAGTGTATTATATGTATATTAATAAGTTAATAACATTATTTTTAATGTTTTTATAAGTATGCATTCCATTTATATGTATCTCTGTTGATTGTGCACTGTGAAGCTAAATTTGTTGAAACCAAAACTTTAAATGGGTAAAAATACACAATTTTATTTATTTTTATCATAAAGTGAATTAACCAAATTATTAAATTCACTCCAATAATAGATGAAATATTATTCTGATATTGGCTAGTTTACACGCTCCATCATTCAAAATATATTTATATATATATTTATGCCGCGTCATTAAATAATAAACTATCTTCCCTCATGAGCTTGTTATAATGAGTACGAACATGCCAATCCCATGGGATCATAGCTGAATCTACATCTGTATGAGACATAGAGTTAGATCCTTCCTATCAGGTCTCTCTTGTAAAACCTTTGTTCATTTCCTATCTTGACGCTATTAGAGTATTCGAGGGCCACGGATTTTTGTTTTATTTTCTTCTCTTCTTTTTTTATAAAGCTATGAGGACCAAACAATTTTTTACTCTTAAAAATATCTACGGATTTTAGGACAGACAAATTTGCACACTAACATTTAGAACTGTTAGTATTACAGCTATTATATAATTATAATATGAAATTTCATTAATTATCTAACACATGTCCCTTTCTTAGTGCACATATGAGTATATAAAATATTACAAAATAGGTAAAACATCAATGGCTTAATTTTTCTTGGCACTAATCAGTACGAAATCTTTACAAAGTATATTTCGTAGAATAATGTATAGAAGCACACTTATACTTCTAATAGAACATGAAAAGATAGTAGAGTATAATCATAATAAACAAAATTTTGGTAATTAAATAGTTTTCTTTTTTAGCACATTTCAAATTTATAAATAATTTTATAAATAAAATCGAAAAATTGTTTTATTTATTTATAATATGAACAGTAATATTGCTTATGTTGATGGAGTATATTTTGTAAAAATATCAATTGTTGTATCCCAACAATTATGATAATATAAATTAATATCAATACATAAAGAAAGTATTTTAGTCATTTTTAATATAAAATACCTACAGTTAAATGAGACAGTATAAGATACATTGACGCAAATGATTACCTAGTTATTACTGAATATTTTAGAGGCAATATTTCTATATCTACAATTTTTCAAAACCATTCAAAATAGAAATATATTTATTTTAATTTATATTTTATAATTTTAATAAATCGATGATCCCAATATTATAAGTTTCAGTAATTATTATTTTATATATATATATTACTACATTTTTTCTTTAGTAAAGAGTACTTTGATTCAACATAAGCAATTATTTGTTATTTCAGCCTATATTAATGACAGATTTACATTATAATTGGAGAAAAACATTAAACATAAATCTTTTAAGAGGTTTTAGGAGGCTAATTTTTCTTTTTTTAACGGAGATATTTAGCCCCACCTATACATAAAATGTGAATTGCAAGAGAAAGCATATAGTGAGCTGAACAGTCCAGTTTAACGTGGCAGTGAAAAAAGTGTACTAAGTGCAATCTAAATTTGGCAATATATTCTCTTAAACTTACGATATCTATGTCAAAGACAGTGTTATTACTTTCCTAGGTTTTATTTGTCTCTACAAAAATAAGAGAGTGTTGTTTTTTTCTATGGGTGTTTTTGAGAGAGCTATTTCAAAATATATTACATAATTGGATCTAATTATTGATCAAAATAACGATTTTAATCAAAATAAAAGCCCTTATATTTTTTTCAGAATTTATCCCATTCATTTATTGAGGGACAAAATATGACCTATTATTTAATTTTCGCATATATTGTTGAAATTTATAAATATTATTCAAAAGTTTAAAGGCTAACATTCAAAAATTATACTTAGATAATGGTGCATTATATTAAATTAACCTATTAAAATTAGGTTAACATTGCTTAATTGCATATAAGATATTAATACTAATGAATGCAGAAAACTAATTTATAGTTTAATACCGTTGTAATATGAATAATCATTCAAATTTTGAATAAATATAAAAGTGGCAGAATTCAATTAAAATTAATAGGATGAATTATATGTTGAAATAAAATATCAAAATCACATCTCTTTTCATTCAGTAAATCTAAATAACCCAGAAATAATAATTGTAATTTCTATGATCATATATTTTCCAACACTATTGTAAAAGTTCAATCTTGTTCTCTAATTTTCTATTCTTTTAATTGTAACACAATACCAATTAATGCTTAATGATCTTTGTAAAAGTTATTTTGGAGACAAACTTAAGTCGGTTTTGATAGGATACGGTAAATAACTCGGATGTGTGTCCAATTAAGTCAACTAAGTAAACAAATAAAGTTTGTATGTACCTTTTCTACTTTATTGGCACACTAAAGCAATGTCCAACCGCTGCAAGAATAGTAGGTTTTATCATGACAACTTACAGTTGTTTGAATAAGAGTTAAAGGGTAATTGTTTGAAGAGAGTTCCCAACATAAATGAAGATTTTCCTCCTTCCTCCAGAAAGACACATATAGCCCCATATGATGATATCAAGTCATATGATAATATATGAAGTGATTTGAACTTGAATGTTGAGAAAATAATAATAAGTACGAAACAATTAGCGTATCAAAGTGTTTACTTTAAGTAAGATTAATAACATTATCTATAATGAGATTTTAAAGAAAACAGTTCAAAGGAATCGCTTTCTATTCTGTTGAATAAACAAAAGATTAATTAAAATAGAAATTGAGTTTGCTTTGAACAGCGGAAACTTTGAAATTGAAATTATTTTCTCATGGTATACAAATCAGACTTTCCCTTGTTATAAAGATGTTGACACTTTACGTTAGAGTTTAAACGATGGTGTGGTAAATTTTAAAGATGCGTTTATTAAAACACATCAATAATTCAAAGAGTAATTATTTTGATATAAATTGCTGTTAACTACTTTTTCTTCATCCAGGTTTACCAATAAATATTTTGTTAACTTTTAAAATTCAATATCAGATTGAATATATTTATTATATATTTATGAATGTCACTGTATGTGCCTTCAATTTTTATAAAATTATTTATTTAACATTATTTCCAGGTGGAATCAACTTCGTCGTTTAAATAAGTTAAAATGTCTGCTGATACGGATTAACGAAACGCCATTTAAAATGGAATATATTTTTTTAAATACTATTTGTTGTCTTAGTACATGAGGCAATGATTTCGTTGAGCCCCTATTTTTATCAAAAAAAAAGGAATTATGTCAAGTAAAGTATCAACATAAAACTTATTGTTGATATTTATGAGTATTAGAATCCTTTGTTACATTTTGTGAATTTATAGTTTAGATAGATACACAATGGATTGCTCATTGATGTTTTATATACGTATTCACACATAAACTTCATAAATATATAGTTATGGCTTTAATAAATAATAAGAATTGACTGCTGCTTTAGAGCAAAATTATAGCACTTCCCCGGTTCTGACAAAAAAGTTACATTTCAAAATCGTTCATTTCTTCTTTTTCTGGAAATATATTCAATCAATTTTCATCGTATGTATGTTAATTTGTAGGCTGAATAATGTGGTAAATATCCCAAACTTTATATTAATTCCAAAGAGCCTACTTTATATATTAAATATACATTTACGTCTTATTTTGTCTGTGGAGTGATTAAAACAAATATATATTTCATATGTAGAGCTAGCAATTAAAATAAGGCATAAAATCCTAACGTCACAAAAACTTACAGGATTAGGATAAAGTCACTTTGGCCTGTAATTTTTCTTTCTGAAGCTTCTTTGTGTCTGAAGATTAACAGAACAAATTTGTACGAATTTATTTAATACATTTTAAATTTTATATTATTGCCTTGAAACTGCCGTAGGTCTCCTACCTGCCGCATAGTAGGAACGCACTTACCCGAGCTTTAAATGACACCAATCAATCCTCAATTTTAATTTTTTTAATTATTTCTAATCTTTAAAATTATTTTACTTGTTATGGTGTACACGATTTTTATTTATAAATATATTTACAATTAATTTCATATTTTACGAACTTTATAACAGCCCAAAAGCCGAATTTTCACCAGTAACTCAAGAAACTGTATGTTTTAAGAGATAGCGAACAATAATGCTGGGTTGGGTGTTTGGGAGCTACACTTGAACAAAATTTTATCAAATTCTATGTTGTTTCTATGGCAACTACACCCAAATTCAGATTAAAATGAAAACACGTCGCAAAGTATAGTCAAAATTATCTACGTGACAACTTTCATTACAATGGAGTCGTGTTTTGGGCTGTAGCGCACTCTATATATATCATTTAAGAAAACACTTGTTTCAACTCAGGGGAACTCAAACGGAATATATTCATAAAAAACGCAACTACATTTTCTCTGTACTATATGTGAGAGAGTAGGCCTATAATGGGAGTAAAAATAACATTTATAATACTAAAGACGGCTATATTAAAATTTATCTTGAATGTCATAAACTATTAAAATCAAAGAAATGAAAACGTTATTCCGGTGTACAATTCCCTCTGAAGTACTACAAGTTGTCTGAAAATGAAATATTCAAAACTTCCGGTATTATATATTCATCCATGAACTTTGTTCTCATGAAAAATGTTTATATATTATTCAACTTCTTAGAGAGTTACGACATACCTGTTGAGTATAATCTCATTTTTAATATTTGTCTTTTATTTATTCAAGAAAATGTTTTTTAGTATTACAGACTCTCTAGAGTTGATACAATATTTATGTGTTTATTTGGATTCTTCTCTGAAATGTAACTTATATATTGAGAAAGAAATTAAATTTAGTTATAGGAATTTGTATATTTTCTAAGAATTATTGCTCCTGCTAAGGTACTTAGAATATGGTTCAACACTTTCTATTAGTTCAAATGGATTTTATAAAGGATTATACCATTTTTTTAAAGTGTAGGGAGCAACATCTAAGACTTTACTTAGGCGATTGGTGGTTCCACCAATAAGAAACCTTTATTTTGATAAAGTAAAGTTTTTGTAATTAATTACTTGGTTAGAATAAAACTCGAACACAATATCTCACAAAAATTACGTTTATTTAATCAAACGCGTTTCAACGACAAAGAGACCATCCTCAGTGATACATGAGCTACAATAACTAAACTATAACTCTCTGTTGTTCGAGTTTTATTCTACCTAATATTATCTCACAATTCAATTTACTTATTAAATTAATTATTTCTAAATTACCCTATTTTATAAATTAGTGTAAATTGCCGTTAAGTTTTAAAAAGCATATTCCAATCTCAAAAGCAAACATATTATGTTTCATCAATTTTTATTCACTTTTATTTTATTCATATTTTATCGCATCAAAATTAATTATTTTAAAAAAAATACCGAATTAAAACAAGTAACGTGTCAACAGAATGAGTTGTCAAAAAAAATTAATCAATGGGTAATTGACATGGTGGAGTTTGATGGTCTGTTTAATGTTGTGGTTATTAAACCTCCGTGATGAATTTTCATTGTTAATTTGTGTTCCTTTTTATTTCAAGATTTTTTTTGTTATGAATGTTTAATAGTATTATTGTGTATTTATTATTAAATTTTGTTTATAAAAAAATTTCTATTTACCTGTGCTGGCGTGTGTATTTAGTTAAATACTCGTTAAATGACTGTTTTCTTTTTCAAAAGATAGTAACTTCAAAACTGGCCCTGTTTGCCAAAGCGGTACATAATTTTATTTATTTTCCCGTGTAAGTTACTGTCCTTTATTATATTTTTAAACTATTTTGTAAAATAAATTATTATTATTATTATTATTATTATTATTATTATTATTATTATTATTATTATTATTATTATTATTACTTTTTTCGAAATACTTTATTAATGTATTAGAAGGTAACAATATACAAACTTATTATTACTTTAATGATAATACTTTATTATCATTTCTTATCTATTTATTATATTTGGATAAAAAATCGAATCATTCAATAATAATTAATTATCCTACGCCATAATAATAATTAATTACCCAAAACGTAAAATTAAAAAACTTTGATACCATTTAATGTAAACATGTATGTAGTCTAACCTTTACATTATAAAATAAGTTCATAAAATAATAGTGTAGGCTTTCTCTTTAATATGTTTAAAGGCTCTTAATGTTATAATACTCCAAAAGTTATTAATATTGCCTTTAAAATAAACTGGTGTACTACCTAACATCAAAACTGGCAAATGCATCTGAAATTATAGAGTCTTCTAACACATCATTTCGGAAATAAAAGTTATTACCTCTTGGTATATTTACACCTAACACTACTATCAGAGATCATCATGTTTTTAAAATCTCACATTTGAATAATATGTTAAACAATATCCTGTATCTAATATCTATTATGTGTTTCTAATAGAATAACATTTGATTCCGTACAACATTTTGAGGTGATTCTATTTCAATTTAAACTATAATACTATGTTGTTTTTGTTTTTTTTTTAATAATAGTAAAATAGTTAAATTCGTTAAGATCAATTAATTGCTTTATAAGTTGTAAAATTTATAAATTTGTCTCAACCGTCAAAGTTATAACAACACAAAAAAAAAGTAAATATTTTGTTATTTCGAATGAAACATATATAACATTTTATGTTTAATAAGGGTACACATCAAAGAATTCAAATGTTAAGATCAATATTTATAATATAATTTATCAAACAAATTAAATCTTACTATTTAAAACACGCACAGTAATAACCAAAAAGACTTCTCGTGTATACGTTAGTCAACATATTACTTGAATTGTTATAAATATTTACGATTTATAGAGTAAAGATATTTAATATATACAAATCCTTTCTAAACTATCAAAAACTGATAATTTAAACATGAACTCGTGTATGCAGTACAATCATATTTACCAAGTGATAGAAACATAATAGTGTTACTAGATAAATATATCAACACATATTGTAACTATACTGTCATTCCTTGCTGCCTTTTTATCATAAAAATATTTTAAAAACAAACTAATCTTAATATATTACAATGTTTGCTTTAAAATAAAAGGCCACGAAACAACATTCTTTTAAAACACAGCTTTTAAAAAAGAGTTCTTCTACCAAAATTCATTTTTATTAAAAGGAGTCGTCCTTAATGATAAAGGGAAAATATTTGAAAAAAAAAATCTTGCTTTAACAGATATTTAAAGCTAAGTTTATACTGTAAGCAATGTTAGAAACTTAAATGTTCATAAGAAAGAATTAAAGAATTTTAATATTAACAATATAGTTTGTTCAAATAAATATTCACTTTTATTTACATAAATATATTATTTTAATATAAAGGTGATAAATTAGAGTATTCAATAAAAATCCAATTTATTTAAACGGCCATAACTCAAAGATTATAATTATGTTGTAAATAATTCTTACAAAAAGAATATCAAAAATATTTATGCTTCTCTTAAATTTATCTGGTTATAATAAAAGAATAGAAGATTAATTCAAAAATATTTATCTGATGAATTTTTTTATAATTTATACTTAATTACAAATACAGTTTAGGTTAGGTTAGGGTATGTATTTGTAAATTAACATATTTCATGATTTCCACAGTACAGTAGTTGATTTTATAATACATTATTTTTTGTTAATTGTATGAATTTTTAATTTTTAAGGTGATGCTATAAAAATATTACTCTATGCGTTAGTGAAGGGTATGCTGTTTTAATTTATTTACGGTTAAACCAACTTAAGAAAAACAAATCATTTTCTACAAATGTAAACATGGTTATACCATAAATGTATTTTGTTAAAATTAAAATCCTAATTTGATTGGGTACATGTTTCCTTTATTTATAAGTAATTAACGTCTTTCAGAATAAACAAGTGATTTGTAAAATTATAAGTAACTTACATTTTACGGACTGAATTAGCATTTTCCAGATAAATGAAAGAAAAAGAAAATAAATCACTGAAAGAAAAGCTTCTTTTTTACTACTGGAAGTTATGAGCGTATATAAGTCGTACTTTAATGATACCAATATTAATATAATAGCAGAAACATCTTCCACATTAATTTTTGTATTAAAATATTTAAAAACCTTCTTTTTAATATATAATTATTGTTTCAAATATTATTTATAAAAACTGCGTTGAATTTTTTTATTTACCCAAAATGTAATGTTTAAATTAACAGTAAAAACTGCATTGTAATCTGAAGAAGCTTCTACAGAAACTTTTAATTTATGAAACTACATAACTGGCTTTACAATAAGAAAGTCTTGGCTGTAATGTGTTCAGAGGATCGTAAAGTTATGAAACTCCTACAGTCGTTATAATTGTCGTTAAAATACCGTCGTGTCGCAACTTCTGAAGTAATACTATCTTTAATGGAGTGGAGCTCCCTTTGGCAGCAAATCTAAAACTCTGGCTAAAACGACTTAACCAGCAATAACGATATTACTTAGCATAATCACATCTCCACAATGTGCCAGTCCCAATCGAAAGCGGATTCACAAATGTTTACCTAAGATAAAGTTCTTATTAACTAAATACCTTAGCTACAATAAGGCTAATGGAACGTTCAAAGATAAACTAATGCACACAAATATTTGGGTAGATTGTTTCTATAAATAACAAATTTAATCCTAAAAATTAGCTTATTTATGTATTATTTTTATTTAATTTACTTTTTTTTAATGCGTCACAAAACATTTGAATTTAATACACGTGTATAAACAAAATGTACTTTAAAATATGTGACCTGTGATTATTTACTGTCTCAAAGCGTAAGGTTTATATATAAATTCATTTCTATGTCAGGGCAAGTCAGTTATTAAGTAAAAATATGTGCATCACCATGTTTCAGTGATATTCTAAGACATTGCACACATTACAATAATAAAACTCGATACCTTGAGCGAAAAACTCTTAACTAATACAGCAATTATTGTTGAAATATTTAACATTACAAGTATGAATTTGTTGTTATTCCTTAATTACCTGGGAGGTAGCCCATTTCAATTTGGTAAAGTAAAAGAAATAATAGGAAGTTTTTTTTTAATTTTTTGTAAAATACTTTGGATCTCTACAAAATTAAAAGTAAAACGTTTCCTTCCATGAGGGGAACCTATAGTGGAACAGCTCTAAGAAGGCACTTGTGCCCTGTGCGGGGCGGTAGAGGAAGAGGTGGATCATGTCTGAAAATAACACCATTCCACAAACATTGACTTTGACTCCGAATCGCCAACTACCTGAGACTTGCCCTCGCACCCCTTAACGTTTACTTCGAGAATAGTACAGCGTTTTCTCCCGATCTGCAAAGTGCCTTCTTAGGCCTGTTCCACTATACCCCTGAATATTTGTAAAATTCAAACTGTAAACAATTTGTATCTTGTATCTTACTTATACAACTAGCTAAAACTATGTTGTTCTTTATGTATAGGTATTTAAATTATTTACTGTATGTATATTACTGTAAATTATTACTTTAGGTTTAAAATACATTTACATAATATTTAGACACATTGAAATACAAATTATGTTACTTTACAGTAATTACATTATAATTATTTCTGCCTATATAACGCCGAATAATGTAACAGATTTTACCTTACTATATAATATAATAATCTCATTATTTTCTTCTTAATTCGACGTAGCGGTGTTTGGAATAGTCTAGTCATTCAGTTTTACGAGCTTTTATCAACAAGCCACACTGTTTATAAAAAGACATTTATTCAGAACATTTTAATTTCATGAGATTTTAGCTACCGAGTCGTGCAGGAATAACACTTTATTAAAGGGTGATGTATTTAAAATTGAAAGGAAAGATTCTTGTCTTGTGTTGTTTTTAAGACATTTCAATACATTTAAAATTAATTTCAAACTAAAATTAACATATTTTTTAAGTTGATTTATTTTATTAATATTTATTTTAAATAAACACCACCCAAATTTTGACATCACATTATTTTACTTTGCCACACAAAAGAATAAGTATAATACAGAAAGATATGTGATGGGACAAAAAAACGAGTAGATTTGTTGGTGATACATTCAATCTTGAGCAAAAATAAAAGGAATTTTTTGGAAGATGTCTATCTAATTACTGTCGTCTAATGTATTTACCGTGTTCTAGAACCGTAGACAAGTGTTAATCAAATTTGTATATTGGTATATTTTGGCTGTCTCGGGACATTTTTAAATTTTATATCACTCAAAATTTGGTTGGGGAAGGTGTTATAAGAAAATAACACAAAACTACCTTTTTGTGTTCATCAAATTTTGTTTAAAAATAAACTCCAAGGACACAAACTATATATGGGTCGCTATCTCTGAAAAATACGTTTCTTCCGTTATCGGTATCCCCTCCCCCCGATGTGTAGGCTGTGACAAAATACACAATTTTTAAAATCGACTCATTACCAATTTCGTTCGAATTTGAGTGAAAATTAAAGATTATTTACAAAAACTTTTGTACAAAATCCAAGTACATAATATTATGTATTCGGAATTAAAAATAGATCAATAAAAGTAAAATTAATCTCAACCGCTAGGATTAAAAGCTAAATTTTAATCAACACTGACGACGTGCTTATGGCACAAGCAAAGCCATTTTAAGAGTTTATTTATTTAACCTATTTATGCTAGAGACCGTAGGTACTTGGTGGTATTCCATTTTAAATAAAATTAAAACAACAATTTTTTTAGTATCAACCACAATGTTTTAATAGAAACTTGCCGACCATGGTTTCGCTAGTTAAAGCATTGTCAAGGCTTATACAAGAATGAAACAATAAGGTTCAGTACACAATATATACACATTATAACAATAGCTGGGTTTTCCCATATAACCTAGATGAGAAAGGTAGAGGAAGGGAGTGGAGAGGAGGGTCAATGACTTGACTTGGTTAATGGTTTCAAAAGTGGGGAATTACTTAAATCTAATTGTTCATTTAAAACTAACACATTTTTATTTTTAACTAATCTATTAATTTCTAAATTTTCCAGAAGGTTTAATTTTTTAGATTTATTGACTATGTGTAAAATATCAAAATTTATATTACCATGAAAATCTGAAACATTGTGTGTTTTTAAATGATTAGAAAAACTAGAGTCCTCATGTCCTAACCTCCAACTCCTGTCATGCTCACTTAATCTAGTTTTAAAATTTCTACCAGTTTGCCCTATATAAGTAGCGTTACAAATTTTACAAGATAATTGATAGACCCCACATTTACTCATTTTTGGTATTTTATCTTTACTGTTAATTAACAATTTACCCAAATTATTGTCTACATAAAATGCTGGTTTGCAACTTTTTTTATTTTCCAATAGTTTACCCAATTTATAACTAATTTGACCAACATAACCTACTTTCCGCCATTTCGTGGATTTGTTATCACACTCACTGGGGAAAATATGTTTTTTGGCAATATTTTTCAACTTTTTATTTAACATTTTATCAATTATCTTGTAATCATACCCATTATTATTAGCTATTTCTTTTATACAATTTAATTCCTTAAAATAATCCTCCTTTGACATGGGAATATTAATTAAACGATGCAACATACTATGGAAAGCTGCTAGCTTATGGTTAACTGGATGTTGAGAATTGGCGTGAATCACGTTATCTGTAAAAGTAGGCTTTCTATAGATACTAAAAGTATGTTTACCATTTTCAATTTTGATATTAAGGTCTAAATAACTAATTATGTTTTGCTGACTTATATCCATAGTAAATTGTATCGCCTTATTAATAGAATTTAAATAATTAAAAAACAATTGAAGTTGGCGTTCTGAACCATCAAACAAACATATCACATCATCTACATATCTGTACCAATAAATTATTTTTTTGTTTTTACTTTTAAACAGATTATCTTCAAAAGCGGTCATAAATATCTCTGCTAATAATGGAGATAGAGGTGACCCCATAGCCAAACCCTCTATTTGTGCATAAAATTTTCCTTGAAATTGTTTCATTTTGAAACAAAATTATTTTCAATTTCAAGGAAAATTTTATGCACAAATAGAGGGTTTGGCTATGGGGTCACCTCTATCTCCATTATTAGCAGAGATATTTATGACCGCTTTTGAAGATAATCTGTTTAAAAGTAAAAACAAAAAAATAATTTATTGGTACAGATATGTAGATGATGTGATATGTTTGTTTGATGGTTCAGAACGCCAACTTCAATTGTTTTTTAATTATTTAAATTCTATTAATAAGGCGATACAATTTACTATGGATATAAGTCAGCAAAACATAATTAGTTATTTAGACCTTAATATCAAAATTGAAAATGGTAAACATACTTTTAGTATCTATAGAAAGCCTACTTTTACAGATAACGTGATTCACGCCAATTCTCAACATCCAGTTAACCATAAGCTAGCAGCTTTCCATAGTATGTTGCATCGTTTAATTAATATTCCCATGTCAAAGGAGGATTATTTTAAGGAATTAAATTGTATAAAAGAAATAGCTAATAATAATGGGTATGATTACAAGATAATTGATAAAATGTTAAATAAAAAGTTGAAAAATATTGCCAAAAAACATATTTTCCCCAGTGAGTGTGATAACAAATCCACGAAATGGCGGAAAGTAGGTTATGTTGGTCAAATTAGTTATAAATTGGGTAAACTATTGGAAAATAAAAAAAGTTGCAAACCAGCATTTTATGTAGACAATAATTTGGGTAAATTGTTAATTAACAGTAAAGATAAAATACCAAAAATGAGTAAATGTGGGGTCTATCAATTATCTTGTAAAATTTGTAACGCTACTTATATAGGGCAAACTGGTAGAAATTTTAAAACTAGATTAAGTGAGCATGACAGGAGTTGGAGGTTAGGACATGAGGACTCTAGTTTTTCTAATCATTTAAAAACACACAATGTTTCAGATTTTCATGGTAATATAAATTTTGATATTTTACACATAGTCAATAAATCTAAAAAATTAAACCTTCTGGAAAATTTAGAAATTAATAGATTAGTTAAAAATAAAAATGTGTTAGTTTTAAATGAACAATTAGATTTAAGTAATTCCCCACTTTTGAAACCATTAACCAAGTCAAGTCATTGACCCTCCTCTCCACTCCCTTCCTCTACCTTTCTCATCTAGGTTATATGGGAAAACCCAGCTATTGTTATAATGTGTATATATTGTGTACTGAACCTTATTGTTTCATTCTTGTATAAGCCTTGACAATGCTTTAACTAGCGAAACCATGGTCGGCAAGTTTCTATTAAAACATTGTGGTTGATACTAAAAAAATTGTTGTTTTAATTTTATTTATTTATTTATTTTTCAAAACGATTTCTATGGTTCATTTTCACTTTTTCATTGATAACTAAGGAACTGATATTTTTGATTGGTCTAGTTTTGATATTTAGAAAATAATTTAGTTTTGATTGGTTTTTATTTAGTTTGAGCACGGTTGAGTTTGAGTGTAATGTTTATCGTGGATTATTTTTTTCTACGATTTACTCAATACTTTTTATATTTTAACCATTTTATTGATTCCAATACAAATTGGTAATTTCCATTTAAATTCTGACTGTAATTAGCTTTTCACTATATCTTAATTACCGGAATATGAGATGAAAGATGTATCTAGATATAAAAAAAAAAATAGTCTCGTTTATGAATAACTTATATTGGTCTTCCACTATACCACGTTTTAAAAGATTTCATCATAGGATTACATAGAATACAGAAATGTGTATTGAAATAATGGATTGTAATTGTTAAATTGAAATTAAATATCCCATGTACTTTGTGATTCCTTGTTTATTAGGTTATAGTCGGTTTATTTTGAAGTTTACTTTTGCATTTCATGTGAAACAATTTGTACAGCTTTAATTAAAAACAGAAATGGTATAACTATGTTTCCAGTATTAAAATGGTATTGGAATTGTGGTGTGTTCACACCATGTTATACAGTTATGTTTGAAATTAGCATGCATATTAATGTATGCTAATTTTATTATGCAGTAGTGACCTACAGGACATCACGGAAAAAAGAAGGAGTTGTAATAAACTTTGATGTCTCCTTGTTTATAGATTTATTGAGAACCACATTATTTTCTGAAATAATAATATATTTATTTATATATAATAAATATATATCCGAACAACAATTCACTGTGGGGTTGATTGAATGTTGAAAGTTTCGATCAAAACATATTTTCAATAAATTTAATAGTCTTTTCAAAATTAGGTGTTTTCCAAAAATCTCCACGAAATATATATTCAACCAACTATCACATAAGTAATATTTGATAATTATGGTGAATAATTTTTTTTCGTATAAAAAAAGAACCCTTAGAATGATCAAAAGGAGTTACAGCGACCAAATAAGAAAGGGAGTTTTGTAATAAAATTGTGTCGTGATTTAGGCCTATATAATTTTAAAGATTATTTATTTCAAAGAAAAATAAAGTGTATTTAATCAGCTGTTCTGTCAGTCCCAATGAATATGTGTACCCAAGTTTTTGAAACATAAACCAAATTTTCCCCAAACATTATAAACCACATCGAAATAAATAAATATGTATATTCTGAGGTATTTTCGTGAATAGTAGATAGTGAAATTATGAAATATTTAAAAAATAATTAATGGATTACTATGTTTGATAGGGAAATAAAATTGTTAAAACATTATCACCTTTAATTTGATCTATTTCTTGGCACAATGATGCGGAATATTTACAACTTTGTTTGCAAAGAAAGATAAAGTAAAACAAGTAACATATTAAAAACTATAAACTTTACAAGATGTCTGCTGCGTAGTGGAGATTGTAAAGGAGGTTGTTTTATTTAATTGTTTACATTTTTCAATATTAAATGAAACTAAAAAAATATTTTTATTCTATAATCACGTGTAATATTGTTAAAATATTGTACCTACATACCTTTTTTATTGTTAGTATTTTACCTTTTTTATTTAGTAAAACACCCCCAATAGTGTGTATATACAGTATGTTTTTAAAATGATTTAAATAAATTGAGATAGTTTGTGTTTACATTTGAAGTAGCAATTTTTTTTTTTTTTTAATCTTTAGGAATCAAATTTTTCACGTATTTTGAATTGATGTAATAATAGAGCTTCTGATTTAAAATAAAATGTAATATAATAGTTATATTCCCTAATAACAAATTCAACTTTTATGGTAAGTGGAGGGGTGTCAGTTGGAACATTGGTCAAATAATTACTCATTTTAATATTCAAATAAATACTAAACGATATACAATAACAGGCATAATTTAATATTTCATTTCAAATGGAGTCGAGAGTAATTAATGGTAAAAGGTTTTGATTACGGAGATAAAATACAATTATTTGCAATAATGGTTCTAGCAGGTTTTTGTATTTTGGCTAATAGCTGTACTAATGTAATTTTAAATAAAAATAAAAAATAAAATATAGATTAAAGAAATAATTACCAATAAATGTAATTAAATTATTATATTTAGATTTACATATTAGAGAAAAAACCTGTTTCTATAATATAGTACATAGTATTTAACAGATTTTCAGTTTGTTGTCGACTATTACCTATTCCTCTTATAAAACTGAAGTTTATGTATCCAATAATACAGATTTCTTAATGTCAGGTTTTACTGACTTAATATTTTTTGTAATTGAATAGATAATCTTATAAATTAATTCTTAGCATATCATCTTCCCGGGTTTATTTATATTTACAGGTCGTCTGGGGTTGCACTCGCATGTCTCCCACTCTGCAGGGCCTTGATGAGTTTCAGTGTTTCTCTTTCTTTGCCGTGCGTCATTTGTTTACAAGTAAGACATTACAATTAAATACAATTATATTCACATATTCACAATAATTAAGCATAACGATG